>BQMI01000534.1:0-26178 GCA_026005395.1 Asobara japonica | reverse complement strand
TTTCGGAATATCTGATGAGCGGGAGGTTGCTCATAGAGTAGCCGCCTGTACCGATACAGGTTTTCTGTGGTTTCCTGTGTCTTATCATGCGAATGAGGTGCAGCGTATGGTCCACGAGCCCACATATCCATAATGGATCGAAGCGGTTAATGATAAAAAAAATGAAAACAAACAACTTGGAACAACCTACTCAGGAACATAAACCTGAAGGATCACTCGATATGGCGCGTAGCAAAATATTTTAATAATACCGGCAAAAGCAAAATTCCAACAGTACGATCCATACAGAAGACTATGAGAATTTGCATTCCCATAGTCTTCACTTCGTATACACTATGCGAATATCCATGAATTATCGGCCTCTCGAGGAAATATATCATTTGAACAACAAGCCACAGCTCATATAAAAAACTATTCGCAAATCGCCAATTGAAACTCCCACTAAATTCCTCACACATCCCCGTGAAATTATATCCGCCATCAAAAGACTAAAAAATACAGACCTTATATATAAACTCGACAGCTTAAATGTACCTAAATATTTACATAAAATTCTACTATCATATCTCTCAAGGCTTCCGTTTCCGGTGTGAAAGGTGTCGACCGCGTGAGGATATCAAGGATAGATTTTTTGGATTTTTCATGCAGAAAAATCCGGGGAAAGGTGAAGGGAGGTAAGGGAAGGGTGTGGGTGGTATTTTGGAGGAGAGTGAGAGTAAAGGTAGGATAGAAAAGTGTATGAGGAAAGTGTGACACGTGAAATAGGAGGTAAGAGAAGAGTGAGGTTAGAAGGATCAGAGGGAGTGTGGGTGTAAGTGAGTGACTACGTGTGGGGTGTGTGAGTGTGGAGCAAGAGACGACAGCGGAAGTGGGTGGAAAAAAGGGAAAGTTGCAAGACAGGTTGGATAGGGTAAGGTTGAGTGATTAGAAGTAAGTGAGGTGATATAGGAGAGTGGGGATGGCAGTTGGGACGGATGAAAGTTCGACTGGGTCGGGGGGGGGGGGGGAGATGGAGTGTGTGGTGAGGAGAGGGAGAAAAACAAGTGGAAAAGATAAAATGGGTTTCGAAGATTTGGTTTTGTTGATCGTGGAGATGGGAAAAGAGGTGATGGGGCATGTGAACGAGATGAACGAAGTGGAAGAGCTTATGAGAGGTGAGGTAAGGGGATTGAGTGAGAAGTTGAGTGAAAGGGGAAAGGAATGGAAGGAGGAGAATGAGAGGATGCGGACAAAGATAGGAGACATCTGTGAGAATGCTAGGATGAGGGAAGATGATAGGAGAGAGGAAATAAAGGTGAGTGAAGAGAGGGGAGGAAGGTTGGAGGTGAGTTTGGGTGAGAAGAATGGAGGAGAGGAAGGGGACTATACGAGGAGGGATGTAAGGTTGGAAAAGAGGAAACTGAAGGGGAGGAAAGAAAGGATCGAAAACGTCCTGTCATGGAGACAGAAGAGAAGCAGGATTATAATGGAAAGAAAAGAGAGGGAAGAGAGATCTAAAGGTAGGGTGGTAAGGTATAAAGGGGAGAGAATATGGATTGATGAGGATGTATTGATGTGGTGCGAGATGAAAGGGTGCGCAGTCAATGAAGGACGGGAAGTGGGGATGGAAGGGGAGAGAGGAGGGAGAATTAGTGAGTGTGAATGGGGGAGTGAGGGAGGGCCCGAAGCAGGTAGGAGTGGAAGGGGGCAGCGGGGAAGAATCGGTGGTGGGGCAGGCGGAGGGAGGAGAGGGAAAGAGAAAGGGGAGGGATGTTAGTGGATGGGTTAGAGTGGTTGTATATGAAACGTGGATGGATATGAATGAAGGAAGTCTGTACATCGAATGTGGACGGAGTGAGTGAGATTTATGAATGAGAGTAGAAGGGGGATGGGGTGGAATTGGAAGCTGGAGGTCAGGGGAGAGGATGCGAGGGTTGATTACAGGGGCGTGCGGGTGGGGTTCGTGGGGGACGATGGTGTAAAAAGAAAAAACATGAGGTGCACGGAAACGGAGGCACCCCCTGATTTTGGTTCTGATTCTGATTCTGATTGGTCCTGGTACTAGCTCATATAGATATAGGAAAGGTATGTGTAATAAAGTAGAGTAGAAGTTAAGTTTTAGGTTAAGGCTGCCCTTTGTAAAGAAATTGTAAAAGGAACGGAAGCCCTAAAAGTCCGCAAAAGGAATAAAGTATCTTATGAATATTTCTCAGATAGATATATTCAAGTAAGAGTCGAATCACTGCTTTCCGATAAAACTCAAATTGTCGCGGGAGTTCCACAAGGGTCTATCGTCTCCCCCGTACTATTCAATCTGAACATTGCTTCTGTTTTTTTCAGAATTCCTTGAAATGTATCTATCGGTGGCTATGTTGATGACATCGCTCTGTACTCAGCTAGCAAATCGGTAAATAAAGCTGTGAGAAGAATCGCAAATGCAGCTGCTCTTACAATCAGTAAGATTATGAAATGGATTATTGGTGTGCAAATCTGTGTGCCCCATACGCGGCACAAACAAAACTTCCCGATTTGGTATTCCAGCACAGCATAAGAACGCAACCATAGTGATGTGCAAACCCAACAGTCATATCAATAATTGGACTGGGAAGTAATAATTACTGCATGCGATCGATTCAGTTTGATTTTCAAGCCCCATGCAAATATTCAACTGCACTTCGTCCGCATAGTTACCCTTCCTACCTCTGTACTTTCTTAATTACGAGACCGAATGCGCTTCGCGCGCTGAATTACAATTTGAAATTTGATGTACCAATATCTTTTCCAAAGTTCAAGATACTGTTGATCATTGATTCCGAAAAATGAGAGCTTTCAATTGTCCAATTTGGAGTACCCATCTTTGGCTTTTCTTCAATCAGCGCGTACATTCAAAACTTTCAACACTTGAAAAAATATATAAAACATTCAAAACTTAATAAATTAACAGAACTCCAAAAAATATTCTGCGTATTTAATTTCCAATAACTGCATAAGTTATGACAACTTGAATAATTGTCACACTCTTGAAAGGGAAACGTACAGTTTGAAATATTTACATAATTTGTAAAAGTTTCATAGATCCTGAGACCATGGCAGAAATTTTCTTTTCGTGGTGTGAATACTTACAACTTTGAAAGCTCAAATAATTTTGAAATTCAATACCATTTGAATATTTTACCACTTTCGATGTTTTCTCTTCATTCTGCTGTCATCTGAATTCTTGAGCTGTCAACAATTTGCTTGTCCTCAATTTATCAATTGTACAATTATTCATAATTTTTAAAACTTTTCAAATCAATTAAACTTGAAAAATCATAAAAATATTCATTGATTTGAATTTTAATGAATAGATCACTTCAATTTTGACAATGCAGAAAAATAATACAGAACTGAAAATTTGAAAATTCTGACGATCTTAATTAACATCTGTAAGCCTTTCTGAAACTTGAGTATCAAGTATGACTCATTCTTCAATTCTACGTCATTGATAGATCAACCGAATAATTCTTGGTATGCATAATTCTTCACAATATTACTTGTACGTTGAGCTCCAAGAAAAATTGTCAAGGATTCCCATGATCTCACATGGGAACAAGCAACGTATAATTGATCCTGATTGAAGACATCCTTCCGAAGATCGATTCCTATTCTTTCAAATGTTTCACCTTGGCTTTTATTGATGGTCATTGCAAATGCTAGCTTTACTGGAAACTGACGTCGGTTGAAGGTAAACGGATAAATACTACCACAATACAACGTTACACGGTGTATCAATACAATATCTCCAGTTTTATCCCCTGTGAGAATCTCACAACGTAAAAGATTGTTCGCAAGTTCAAGTACCTGTAATCGTGTTTCGTTACAAAGTCCTTCGTTGATACTCAGATTACGTAGCAGCATTATAACATAATTAATTCTCACTTTCGCCCAGAATTATGATTTTTCCGCCAAATGGTAAATTATTAGCCATAAAGTCGGGCAGAGAGCGATCAACCAGCTCTAAAGCATAACTTGTTGCCATTGGGGCCTCATTCCAAATAAAAACATCGACATCACGTAAGTATTGAGCTTCTTTCGACTGATTCTTGAAGTTTGATGTAGAGTCATCGAAGATTGGGACTGACATTCCAAAAGATTTATGCACGGTTTTTCCTCGTGGAAGTAATATTGCAGCAATTGCAACCTGTAAATGCCATCGTGTAAAATTTTTTTTCTATAGCTCGTAATAAATGTGAAGGAGTAGTATAAACGAAAGTTTTACCAGAACCTCCAGGCCCATCAATGTAGAAGTATTTTGCAGGTATTGCCCAAGATTCAAAAACATTCAAAACGTTATCAACAACGTGTTTCTGTTTCGAATTCAATTTCTCATATTGAGTTTGACCAATGTTTCTATGTTGCTCAAATGAGATCTCATCATCTATCTGTACATTAATATTCGCCTCTATGTCAGTCAATTGTCGCATTGTGGGGAAACGCCTGATATTAGATCCTTCATAAGATAGGAGTCGATTCACTTCAACGTAAGCTGTCCTTTCTGCTTCAAAAGCATTCAAAGACAGTTGAAAATCTTGAGACATGGCTTCCTTGAACTTGTCCCAAAGTTCCTCTGGGTGAATTGGCTGGCAATATATCAAAATTCGTACAAATAAATGACGTAGTTGTCTGGGCATTAGCCAAACTTCTCCTTCCGTCATTGCACGTTCCCATTCCGCGTCATCCTCGGTGAGACCTAAAGCGAGGCATGTGGCTTGAAATGTAGGAAGTGTTTGGCCATCGACTGTCCTGAGATTCTCATAGCTTAACGCCCCTTTGACACTTATTAGTAATAGGCGTAAATGAAACAACTCACTTTGTGTTGGACTAACACTATACATCCTTCCAATAACGTTGAAAGGAGATTTACGTCTTACCCATTTTGATACCGGTGAATCTCTTTCTTTTTTGAAAACATAATGTGATGGAATTTCAGAATATGTGAATTGATGAGCATCAGGATCGCGTTCATTCAAAGAGAAATAATCAAGCAGCATGTTTGTCCGCTGTAATGCTGCTCTCATAGCATCCTCATCAGCATCATCACTAACAGTGATGCTTTGATGATTTTCCAAGTGAACCGGTAACCGTATAATGGAATGGCTTTGACTTTGCAAATGTCGTCCTACAATTCGGTCACATGCATCAGTCGGTCCCACATGGCGAGCTTCTACAAAATTCTTGATTTCGTCATGCGCAATTACACTTTCGTTAGTTGCAGGATCAGTGATGGTAACAGATGCAGCATCATGACCTTTATATATATATTTGTACAGGTACTTGACTCATTTGATGCTCGTTACCACCTCAACGTTTATATGACAATCAAATAATTTCAATAACTTGGCATTATAAGGTACAACGTATTGGTTATCCGTTGAATTGCCATTTGGACGATCGTAATGACCCGTATTCCTTCTTCGATAGACGGGATATCTTCATAAATTGATGTCTCTGCTTGAAAATGTTTGGGGAATTTTTTGGAACAGCGTCCTTGATCATCTCTACACCAATTGCCACATGGTCCATGAATCATATGCTTCATGACGGTATTGTGGAGAGTGAGATCTACCTGAGGATCAGGGATTTCTGCTGAAATATATTTGTCAACAACGTCGGGAATGGTTAACTTACAATTCTGTTTCAATGTCACCAGCAAATGAATATGAGGCAGGCCAGGTTTCTGATACTCAATTACATGGACATGTGCAATTACATCACCAAGTAATTTTTCCTTCGTGATGAGTTCCAACAGACGTTCCTTCTTCAAATGAAAAATCAGGGCCACTAAGTCAGGTCTATCAGATGCAGTTTGACCTGGTAACAAATTTTCTTGTATTTCAATCCAATTAGGATTACACGTCATCGTAATAAACAGATCGGGCCTGCCATATATTCTCACAATAGCCATGGCATCTTGATAATGCCGTAGCATGTTTCGCGGAGATCCTGTGAATGATGAAGTATAATAACTTTTCCAAATGGGATATTCCTTTCGTTTCCTGTCTGGTTCAAATAATCAAGCAATCCTTGATAGGTATCTGCCCGCAGAGTTTTCTGATTTGCTCTGCAAACATTGAGGCGATCTTTCTCAATTTTGACATAAATGTCAATCACGCATTGCTGGAACAATCTTCCACCCATCAAAAATACGTTACCATGACGTGCTGCCATTCTGTATTTGACATACTGGGCTCTCGAAATACGTCGTGGTTTGTGGACGCACGGAATATTCGGAGACCATGCTTGTGTTCCATATGGATAAAATAGTGGGTAACTCCATGGTTCCACATTAGGATTCAGTGAACTAATAAACTGCAAGCTTTTAGTCTGCTTATTATGTATGGTGACATGAGACTCTGGAATGTCGCCATCTGCAGTCGTTTTGAAAATTGCAGCAACCTCATTGACTCTTTGTAAGTTATAACGTCTTTGGTCCATACCAGGTTTTAATGAAAAAAGCAGTCGCATTTCTGGCTCACTTTTGCAGTTGATTATTTTCTATTTTTGATTGCACTTCTTCGTGCATCATTCGATAAGATTGAGCAAATACGTTACAGTCACGAAGCATTGTGTCCAGAGCCTCGGTGATCGCTTCATTCAATGAAGACATTTGTTGACAACGAATGTCTGTAGCTTCGCTTTGATCAACAATGAAGAGCTGAGCATAAGATAGATTATCGCCATCAGAAGGGTATAGTGATGTATTCAGTTGATAGTAAACCTGCCCTTGTATTTTGAAATGAAATGGTTCAGATCGGTTGGTATCAAAATTCATCAGATTTGCATTGAATGAAGCAAAACCGAAAGAGCTATTGTAGCAGCGATCCGCTCGACAAAGTGTTTGGATTCTTCATGATTTCCATTGAACAAGTCTCGTAGCAGTGGGGGAGGCTCGGGTAAAGGATCAAGAGCAACTTGTCCATGGCTACAACAATCGTTGAATGAGTCTTTCTTATGTGCCACCCTTTCGGTTGCGAAGTGCATGGCACCACAATGTGTACAGGGAATATTCCTCTTACCTAGATAGTGCTTTGAAACATGTTGAGATTTAATTGAGACCTAATCTGATTGTTGCATGTATTGCAAGGCCATGATGAATCGTAATGTTCGAACTAACATTCCTTGTTGAAGCATTTTCAGCATTGTTCTCATTAGAATTGCTAGGAGTGTTGACTGAAATTATAACCCTCATTTGAAACATTATGCTGAGTCGTTGTTTTCGTATTTATTCTTGCACGATACGCCCGCTGATAAGCTGCATTTCTTTCACGTCTCAACCTTTGGAATTCTAATTCTTCCTGTGGTGTACGGTGGATTGTTTTCTTAGGCATCTTTGATTCTCTCAAAACTCAATTCATGAAAAAATATAAAGATTCCGTATTTGGTAATAGCTTTAATATGGGTAAAATAATACAATGCATGATTGAAAAGATCTAATAATCGTATTTATTATTGGAAAACAAATAATAAGTTCTGAACTAATATACAATTTACCATATAATTACAGCTATTATAGTATAATTAATAGTTAGAGTTATTTACAGAAATATAATTACCCTTATTTACAGAAATATATGTATGTATATTGCAATTATTTACCAAATCGATTCGTGTAACTGTATATTTATCTATCCGGTTATCTATTTATTTTATATATCTATTGAATGATTCATTTATCTATTTATGCACAGAATTATATTTGCAAAATTATGGTATCTATTTATTTATTTATTCATCTATCTTCAGGATTCATCTTTATTTCATATCTGAATATTTGTTTTGAATATTTCAATATCTCTCTATTTGGGTATTTTCAGATTCAGCAATGTTCATTTATTTCACCTGCTGATGGCACACTGAAACAAAAATGAAACGTTCCATTATTTAAAATTGAGATGATCTAAGATTGTTTTAATGTGTTTAGTGAACCACTCAATATTTGAAGTAAGTGTTTTCAGTTGGAAATCATTGTCAAGTAACCTAATGAGATCGATGTTCGATAATGATTCAATTGGCTTGATGTAGGGTCGGACTGAAGAAAGAATGCCCCTGCGTTTCAGTGGTTGAGACGTTCGGTCAATGGTGGAGAATAGGAGCCGATGATTGCCGAGGGGCATTCTCTCCTCAGCCCGACTGTAATTATCGTTACGATGAAAAGAAGATCAGTTTCAGAAGGCTCTTCATTGTGTCATATCAGTGTATCTTAAGCGAATACCTAATGATTCACCATGAAACATTTGCAATGAATACTTACGCAATGAATCTGGAGTTCACTCCTGAATCTGATTTATCATTCTTTCATCATCATGACAAAAATAATTCAGATTAATCCCACAACGCCAAGTAATCGAAACTCGCCGTGTTTCTGAAATGCACAAAAGAGATAACGCTTAACACAATTAAACGTAATAAGGCTTAAATTTAACATAATGGATTTTTCGTTTTAATGGAGGGTGTTTATTCAGAGTGGAAAATCAATTTCTTCAAAGAATATCAATCGAAAAGTGGACATAGAACTCTCGGGTTAAATGAGACAACTGGTTCCATCATTTTCAAAGATGTCAACAGGCATCTTGGATCCAAGTACTCTATGGGTCGAACCAATAAATTCCCGATCGTTCAGCCGTATATATTATATCGACAATTTCCGTCCATGTCTCAAATTATGGACTTTATAAAGTTTTCGAAATTTATAATTCTTGGTATGAAGTAGTTAGAGAAACAATACAATTTGTTAAGAAGAATTAACTATGGGTGTTGGCAAAAAAGTCATGGAACGTCAAATGTATATTTTTACGTGTGAAACGAATTGCATTACACCCTTTGTTTCGTATCTCGAAGCGTTCTTGCAATCGAGCGATGTCAACAATTGAATGTGTTAATAACTATTAACTATCGGTGTTAGCAAAAAAAGTTATACAACATGAAATACGTATTTTCGTGTGTGGAACAACTTTGATTAACTTCTTTGTTTCGTATCTTTAACCGTTTTCATGATGCAGCGATATAAACAATCCTTTTTGTTAATAACAATTCACTATGGGTATTACCCGAAAAAGTCAGAAAAGATCGAACGTGTATTTTTACGTGTGCAACGACCTTCATTTGACACATTGTTCCGGATCTTCAACCGTTCTCACCCCGCTGCGATATAAATAATCTTTTTTGTTACTAACAATGAACTACGGGTGTTATCAAAAAAAGTCATTAGACGTCAAATGTGCATTTCATGGCGGGGAACAACTTTCATTGAACATTTTTTTCGTATTTCAAACCGTTCTTGCGATAGAGCGATCTAAACAATTGAATTTGTTAGTAACAATTGAACGAATCATTTGTCGCCTAAATCGTTCCTTTCAACCCTGGAGAATAGTAAGTCGCGTCGATCAAAAAAAAAACCGTAAATCGCTACGTTGGTTTCATCGGAAACGTTAAACCAAGTTTTTGGTCACACACAGACACACACATACAAACACTTTTCGGAAAACGACTCAGAATGATGTGAAACGTCGAGAAAAGTGAAAATATCATGAAAATTTCACTTTCAATTTTCGAAGTCATTACAATAACTTCCCTATATCGGGGAGTTAAAAATATCACATTGAATGTGCATTTTTGTATAAGGAAGAACCCTGGTGATATGCATTGTTCCCATATGTTGAATTGCTCAGACGACCATACCTCCTTAACTTCCGATAACTTGAATATTTTACCCAGTGGAACAGTATAAATAATTACAATTGTTAATAACCCTGCATATACGGCACGCATCCCATCCAAAGTGTAATCCGCTCGATTTTGCACGGAAACGCGTCGATTGGGACATGACAGCGATGTATTCATTCGTTCACTTACTACAGACATAATTGCTCAGACCGGCATACCTCCTTAGGGAGATTCAACACGTATAGCAAAACAAAAGTTTATGACCCTTTCCCTATTATATTGTATTTTATTTTGCGAATCATTATTATATTGTTTAAACAGATTAATGAAAAAAAATTTTAGTCAATCGTCATGCAATTTTTGCCATCGTTTTATATGTCCTTCAATAGTAAATTTTCAAAATTTCAACAAATTTTTATATTCTGAACTGTATTTACAGAAATTTTCTGTATTTACAGAACCGGGTTAGTACAATAACTTCTGCAAAATCGGGAAAGTTAACATTTCTATGAAAAAAAAGCACGGTACCCGGAATCGAACCGGAATTCTCAGCGAGATAACCTAAGCCGCTACGGACTCCGCCATAGCCGAAGAGCGATGAATCATTAGAGCCAACCGTGCAGGCGATACAGCGTTATAATCAAATACGGGTGGAAAATAACAAGTTCGGTAAATATCTATATATATGTATATGTATATACTGCGTTTTCCAATGTTCCATTGTCATTTGTGTTCGCGTAACACACATTCCATACATCTTTATTCAACTGGCCATACCTCCTTAATTATGCAAATTATGAACAAAGTCATTGTACATAGCATGTATATTTCTGCACGGGGAACAACTTTTCCCGCTAGTTCCAACCGTTCGTGCGGTAGATCGTTATGCACCATCAAAATTGTTTATAACAATACACAGGCTGCACCGATTTTCTTCAAAATCTAAACAACTCTAAATTATATGAAAACGCTTCTATTGCGATCTTCATAATTTCGATGACGTTATTCGGTCATAAGCAATCCGAGACCAGAATTTTGGCCGCATATATGCATACACACACACACAGTCATTTACTCGGAATTTGATGGGAAGCATTTTGGCATACTTAAAACACCAGTTACAAAGTCAAAAAAAATTGATTTCGGAGTCATTACAATAACTTCCCGAAAAATCGGGAAGTTAAAAATTCAATGAATACTGCCAAAACAGAAGCAATTATATTTACTAGCTCCAAGGCCACTCGCACCTTAACTATTTGTAGCGATAAAATCACCCCAACGAACTCTGTTAAATACTTAGGTTTACATATTGATTCCAAACTCCTGTGGAAAAACCACATAGATGAAATTAAAATGAAAACAAAAATTATTCTAGTAAGATTGGATAATTTACTAAAATCATAGGAACTTAGTCAGGCTCTGAAACTGGCGTTATACAAAGGATTAATCTGACCAATTATCACATAGGGTTGTTCTGCCTGGCACAATGTAGCGTAAATGCACTTGAATCAACTTCAAGTTATACAAAAATAAATTTTTGGGAATAATAGGCAACTTTTGAAGAAGAACCATGATTTTGGAAATGCACAACACGTTGGGCATGGCTACCATAGGTGAATTCATTGATAAAATCAACGAGACATTGAAAATCAAGCTACAATCCCATCCTAATCCGCACCTCCAGAACATCAATATTGACAAGAAATCGAATTGGTCTCGCTGACCAACCTGTTTATCCCACCTTCCCCTATATCCCGCTCCCCCCTCCCCACATGCACCCATTGATTATAAGGTTTGTAGAAGTCATTTTTTTAAAATCGAGTCTTACTATAAATAATGACAATCATATGAAACAATGAAAAATTAGGTTAAACTTTGTTGAAATTAGATATAAAGGCAATGGCTGGTGATCTAGCGCTAAGCGTTCAAGATATTAATACTGTATACAGTGTGTATATAACAATGTTTAATAAACAATTTTCACGCCCAATGACTAGGGTTCAAATCCCCATCGTTGCACATCACATTTTTATTTTCCGAAATGGACGCAACGTATGCCAGCATAGCGGGTCTGACACGAGACAATGGCCACTGATCAACATAATAGTGATCCGCTTCATTACGCACTTACAATCAGTATAGGCCTAATTATAATCTACAAGGAGGTAATTGCGAACCTACCCCCCCCCCTCAACGTCATTCTCAGATTGGAAATGGGTATGCTGCGTATCGTCATTCTATCCCGCGATTATTTTGAGCATACTATCACACATACATCCGTCGGACGAAAACCGTGAGCAACATATTATACAAGTCGTCCCTTAAAAATATGAATAGAGAAGCATAGACTTGGAATCCATTGAATGTAACTTAAACGTTTCTGATGAGAAACACCCCTTCCAAAACCTGCCATATCAAAGGAAGAAAAGAAAGGATGGAAATTACAACAAAATCAACTTTTCTACTTTTTTCTGTATATAGCCAACTATGATTCGATCAGTTAGTTGATGGATTTGTACCTTCAAATCCAACCCACATTAATTCCGAAGGGCACGACTGTAGTGTAGTTCTAAGTGTGTCGGGCACACACTTTCGTTTGCTTTCAAAATCTCACTTTACTCAAGGTTCTGCCCGCGGGATCCGGGGAACTCATCGTCCATTGGCAGGCTCCACCCAGGGAATCTTGCAATGGAGACCTGCTCGGGTACATTGTCACCTGGTCCGAGCACTCATCGCCAACCTCAGGTGTCAATCAGAGTAAGAGTTTGACCGTGAATGGATGGGCCACAACGAAGGTGCAGTTGACGGGCCTTAGGAAATTCACCAAGTACGATATCTCAATAAGAGCGTTCAATAGTATAGGCAGCGGACCTGGAAGTTTATCCATCGTTGGAACCACTCAAGAGGGAGGTCAGTGATTGTTTAGTTCTTTATTTATTTATAGTAGTTATTTATTTAGTACTAATTCGATTTATTATATTCTATTTATTGTCGTGCAACACTCAAATTTCTACTGTATTTCCGGTTTATCACGCATTCCTCTCATTAGTGGAATACTGTAAAGAATATGTCACTAAAAATAAACAAAAAAACTTTTGTTTGAAAAAAATAGGCCAAGTCAATTTATTGATTGATTTCGTCCTACAGAGTAGCAAACTTGGAAAAGAAAACAGAGAAAAACTTTGATTTCGTAAAAATACCAAAAAAGCATTCCGATGCTTACGAGAAAAAAATCAGTAGAGGCAGGACCTGGGTACTTGGCGCGGTTCACAGGATACAGACGACGAGGTAACCGACTGTTGACTGGTACTTTTGCTTATGGCCTCCCCGTGGGTACTACAGAAATTGAATTTATCGAATGATACTGGGCAGTGATCTTTGACAATGAACAAAACCGCGCCTCGTCCTGCCTCTACTGATTTTTTTCTCGTAAGCATCTCTCACTCGGCCTTTGTTTCTTTATTTCGTGTTTTTTTCGAATGCCCAGGTGATCATCAAGGACGCATCGAAATGACCTTTTGGTAGTTTTAGGAAATACAAGTTTTTCTCTGTGTTATTTTCCAAAGTGGCTACTCTGTAGGACGAAATCGATCAATAAATTGACTTGAGCTGTTTTTTTGAAACAAAAGTTTTTTTGTTCTTTTCGTGAGATTTCACTCATTTTTTTAAACTTGTTTGGTATCGCTACCTGTTTCAATGGTGAACAATAGTACGCTGTTTATAAACTTTTGGTATTCGTAGTTTTCGGAAAAACAGAGTATAAACAAAGGATTGATTGATTGATTGATTGATGATTTATTATGTTGTACAAAAGATTAGGACCGAAGTTCACAGAGTTTTAATAGTGAAAAGCATACGACTTAAGCATAAGAAATAGAAATAAGTCGACATCGAAAAATAATAAAAAAGAAAAACAAAAGTTAAAAAATAAACAATTAAGAAAAAATAATTAAAGTAATAACAAGAATAAAAATACAATAAAAATAGAAATGAAAATAAAAATAATAATAATAGGAATAATAATAAAAATATAAAAACAACAACAGGCCCTCAGTAAGGAACACCGGAGCAAATTCAAGGAACAGGAACTACCAGGGGGAGAAGGAAAGGCCGCTGGGAAAAAGAAAAAACAGAACGAGTGGACAGGAGAGCTGTTCAGGGGGCTCACCTGCTGTCCGTCAGAAAGGCCCTCAATGCCACCTTAAAAGAGGAGACGGAGGAATATCACGTGACGAAGAAGCCATTGCATTCCACTGATAAGCTGCTGTCACGTGGAAGGAATTCCGTAGAGACTCCGTCCTGAAAGGCTTGATTTGAAGAGGAAGCAGGTCACCCCTAGTCGGTCGCGCACTTCTGCTGGCACCGAAAAAGGCAGCAAGGTAGCTAGGTTCACGGCTGCATAAAATACCATAGGTAAGGCAGCCACGGAAGTAACTCCTGCGAACCTCTTTTTTTTTTTTTTTTTATCTTTAACGCCTTCGATCCCTTATGGATATATGGGCGTGTGGTCCATACGCTGCACCGCATTCGCATGATAAGACACAGGAAACCACAGAAAACCTGTGTCGGTACAGGCGGCTACTCTACGAGTAACCTCCCGCTCATCAGACATTCCGAAAAAATTCTCGCCCTATATGGGGGATTTGAACCAGGAACCGAAGCGGCAGCGCTAAGACTGCGCGCTTAGTCCACTCGGCTATTCTGGCGTCAGTTAACTGCGAACCTCTGAGGTCAACCAACCTAAATGCTCACGAAATGGCGTGATATGCTCGTCCCTTCTAGCCCCAGTAATATACCTGATCCTCATGTTGATGAGACGCTGAATCTTGATAAACAGCTCATCCGACAGACCACCATATACGAGGAGGCAGTAATCCACTACGGGACAAACTAATGCCTGGACGAGGTGTTTGCGAAGTCCAAAAGTAGTACTGGCTCTGAAAAATCTAAGGCGATACATCACAGAGTTGACTCTCTGCGAGATAGAAGCCACGTGGCTTCTGCAAGTGAGCTTGCTGTCCAGCACTACTCCTAGACTGCGCACCGAGCTCTCAAACGGTACCACCTGCCCCTCAATGGTGAGAGACAGCCCAGGCAGCGAGTAGACATCGTTAACATACGCCTGAGAGCCAAAGATGATTGCTTTTGTTTTAGCAACATTTAGCCTCAACTGGTTGCAACGAGCCCACTCACCAATGTCATCAGCCATAACACTCATCACAGAGATAGCAGACTCAAGCTCACCACGTGAGAAACGAAGGTATACCTGCAGGTCATCCGCATAGATCAGAGGTTCAACGTCATGAGCTAGACCTCCACAAGCATCATTGATGAAGAGGAGGAAAAGCAGCAGACCAAGCACGGACCCCTGCGGTACACCACGATTCAGGCCACGAAAAGAAGACATGCTAGCTGTACCACCCAGTGTCGCCTAAGAGCGATCACTCAGGTAGGATGCAACCCATGTGATAGCGCTAGACGCGAAGCCAACGGCGAGGAGCTTCCTACGTAGCAGCAAGTGACTCACAGTGTCAAACGCCTTGCTAAAGTCAAACAGAAGCAACATCGTCATTTGGCGCCGGTCTATGCCAACACGTATGTCATCCATCAAATTGAGCAGTGCCGTCTGAGTACTATTAGAAGGCCGAAATCCAATCTGCAGCGGATCCAGGATAGCACGATCAGTAAGGAAACTCATCATCTGCACAGCAGCCAGCCTCTCCAACACCTTCGAAAAGAAGCATAGGAGAGCCACCGGTCTGTAATCATTAGCAGATGATGGATCCTTCACCTTACCAATAGCCACTAACAGGGATTTCTTCTAAATGGTCGGGAAGCAAGCAGTCGAGAACGACCTGTTAAAGAGGAGCCGTAGAAACGGCCCAAGAACAGGCAAAGCCGCCACCACTACCGCTCGTGGAATACCATCAGTACCTTTGGCTTCCGTGGTGAAGTGCATAACTGCCTGTCACACTTCACCATCCGAGACCGGTCTGAAGGAAAAACCCGGAGCAGCAGTGGAGACACTCTCGCAAATTGACCCAAGAAAATCAGTAACAGTAGGTTCCCCAGGGTCAAACGACACTCCTGCGAAGTGGGCATTTAACATTTCTGGGTTAAAATCCCCGGACTCCCCCGTAACAAAAGCTAAACCAAGATGCCTCAGTTCCCTCCAGACCTGGGCTGGAGAAGAACAGGAGATCAGCCTGTCATGAAAATATTTTTGCCGCGCCCCCTCCATTTCATGATGAGCCAGATCACGAGCAGCCCGATAATCATAAAGAGCACAAACAGTTCGTACACGTCTATATACCCTGTAAAGGCGATCTCTCACAGCCACAAGACTATCGGGACGGGCCGTAAACCAAGGCCTGCGAGCAGAGATTTTCCTCACATTTTTTGTGGGCACCGTCGTCTCGATAACCTCATTGATATGAGAGGAGAGACACAAAGCCATGTCCTCCACAGAGGATGCGCCATTCATGAAAACCGAGTAGTCACAATCTACCAAAAAAGCATTAAGCTTCCCTGTATCCAGAGAGGAAAAATTTTTCTAAAGAATTTCCCTTTCCAGGGCTACATCAGGAAGTACCGCTCTTAAGGTAGCCGTGATCAGGTCATGCCCATCAACGAACGGCACATTAGTCTTCCAAAAGGACAGCAGTGCATCCTCGCAGTCTATGAGGCATAGGTCAAGCCAAGTGTCAGAGTCAGCAGTATGATGGGTGGCACCATGCGGCACCAAACAAAGACCATTATCAGCACACAAAGACCTAATGAGACCAGCATCAGCACTAGTTGCTAGCTGATCCGCATTAAAATCCCCAAGAATGACCTTCGAGCTGTAGTCCTCCAGATGGAGTTGCAGTGATGAGATAAAATCAGTGCCGTCCACAAAGGGGGCATGGGGTGGTCTGTAGACTACAGCTACAAAGGTCGGAAAAACCCCATGACCCGATATTTCACAGAACAGATACTCAGGGAGACCCGGTTTGCCCGTCCAGACATGAGAGGAGGTACGAAGAACTTTTGTCTTGAAACAGGAATTGATCAATAAAGCAACCCCACCACCTCGCGTATTGCAATCACGGCGAAAGAGCCTATAGCCATCCAAAGAGACGATGTCGTCATTAACACAGGAGTCAAGCTTGGTTTCAGACATGGCGAGAACATGAAATGGAGGACGAGAGTGCAGGAACAGCCTGACACGTTCAATGTGCGCCCTAAGAGAGTTAATATTGAGGTGACAAAGCCTTAGGCCCTAACTCGACAGCAGCTTAGCAGCTAGCAAAGAGCCAGGAGGGAGCAGAGGCAGAGGGAAGAGAGGAAGGAAAAGAAATAGTTGGTGTTACCTGCATGGCAGACCTTACTGAGAGCCCTTCAAAAAATGCTGCAGATCACACGACGACGATACAAGAGTAGCCGGCCCATCCTTTCTTCTCCTAATCCAGACCCCACCATCACGGATGAACGTGGAGAAGCCATTCTTCTTCGCTACGTCCCGAATATCACTGCGAAGTTTGTGGAGATCAGCAGGGAGAAACTCGTTGACATTTATGAGCGAGGCCCGTAGTGGAATCGACGCACCAGAAGCCACCACTAGTTCAGGCTCCAGAGTGGAACTGTGGAGCTTGCCATGCCGAATTGTGGCTCTGACGAGGCTACGCGCCAGGTCCCCCGATGAGACAGAGGGACCCTCGTCAACTTTCTGCCACGCACAGGCAAGTCCCGTGCTCCTTTGGCTACCTTTCATAGAGGTCCTTTCGACCCGTCAAAAGGCCAGGGTTTACCGTTCTCCACTGAACTTTGTTTCCCCGGAAGTTGCTCGGCCTCACTAACCGAGTTTCCCCGATGAGACAGAGACCAGCACAGAGGATGAAGCCGTCGCAGAATTGCCAGCCGCAACTGCGGTTGCATTCAGTGAAGCAGACGATGCATTAGCCCGCCGCAGAGATTGCACTTGCCTCCTACGGGGAGCGAAGGGCCTAGTCGAGGTAATGTCCGACAAATTCAGTGCCGGGGAAATAGCCTGTAGGGCCGCGTAAGCCAGATGTCTGGCACTAGTTGTAGCATACACCTCGATGCCAGATATCAATAGATCAGATGAAAGCCGAGTTCGATCTGCATTGATTCTCGCCACCGAGGCAGGAAGACCCGACACAGTGTCCTCAATAGGGCTAACACCAATCGCCAAAACCTCCGCCACGTCACCATCAACAGTGGGCACCGATGTGTTGACTTTCACAGCCAAATCAGCAACCGAATGTTTCAGTTCAACAATCGCCTTACCATGTTCCTCCACCTCAGCCTCGACAGCATCAACACGAGCATTGAGGCCAGGCAGCTGATCGAGGACAGCAACTTTAGCTGTGACGGCCGACAGTTCCACCTGTATAGAGGCAATCTTTTCGGTGAGAGTAGTGAGAGTGAGCATGATGTTTGCCAAGGCCACATCACTCGAACCAGCAGCAGCAGGGTGAGGCACACCCGAAAGGGGAGGCATGACTGTCTGAGGACTTAGCAGTCCGGAACGCGAAGATGTTGAGCCAGTAGAGCTGGTGGAGCTCTGCCTGGTTCGAATCTGCCATGCCGATATGTTGCCCGTGGCAGCAATCCAATGCTCGCATTTCCGCAGGTTAGAGCCATTTTCATTTTTAATGAGCCTCGTTCTAACACAGATCGAGTGAAATTGGTTGTCACAGACACAGCAGTGATAAACTTTGTTGGTGCCAGTCAATCCACACTTGGCACACAGCGGTTTATCGTTTCCACTCATTGTACCACCAATAAGCTTAGGGAGAGAGAGACAGTACCAGCAAAATTGAGCGGTTAGGTGCTCGCAGAAAGTCCAAAAGCACAGGAAGAATCGCAGAAAAACAACCAACAGCTGGGATAATTAAGTCCAACAGTAGTTTGCAATATAGCGCTTGCAATGATGTGATAAAGAAGGAGAAAAATTCCGTGGTAGACAGTGCAGGAAACTGAGGTCAAAGACGGTACGTTGTCCACTGTCGATAACAGCGAGCGTGAGGGTAAGCAGCGTACTGGGAGTAGTACAGGTGATACTCACAAGATGGAGCTCCAACACTCAGGTAGAGAGAGAAAGCAAGCCAAAATCCGACGAGCATGCAGGTTAGGAACTCGCCAAGAAATTTTTTAAAAGAGCCCGTAAAAAAGCAGAGAAGCAACCAACAGCGAGATATTATATCTTCAATTGTCGATTGCAAATAGGAGTGTGCAACTAACCTGTAACAGAGGACGTCCGCAGGCAGAAATAAGCAGCAAAGCTGTCCGAATAGAGAGCAATTAAATGTGCGTGTATGTATACTCACAGAGAGAGACAGAGAGCGCCTCGGGCGTATAATTGGCGGGGGGAATTAATGGGAAAACTCTGGAAAAAATTATTTGCATAGAAAATTCAATGGTGGATGATAGAAAAATATTATTAACGATAAAAAAATTTGTTAGTTACGGTCAAGTGCAATTGTTAATGATGGGTTGTACAGTTCTCGAGTCTATGCTGAACGAGGAGTGGGGGTAAGGCCATGAGGGGCAAGTAAGAGCGGCGGAAATCGGAAAATGCGCTCGAGTGACTCAGGTTAGTTGTCAACATCAGCTCCAAGTTTTGAGTTTGATACTCTAAGCAATGAATACGATAGTGACGTTCACATCCGAGATAACGTTGGACCATTTCTATATATTCAATGGAATATGCCCGCGGAAGGGGGGAGAGAAAATCATGATTAGTTAGAGTTAAAGGTAAATAATTAATCGTCATTTGTTGATGAACGTTTATGCACTTCTAGGAGGCGACAAAACTTCAGAGAGCCCTTCTGAAAGTCCACTTTTTTCCAAGCTTTATCACATTCAGAAATGCTACCCGCAGATAATAATTGAAATTGTTGATTAATTAGTCATGATTTATTAATTAACCTTCGTGCACTTCTAAGTTGTGACAAAACTCGAGAGTGGTCTTTTAAAGGTCAACCCATTTTTTCTCTCATAGTTCTCTCATATTCAGAAAGGTCACCATCAGCTGAGATACTAATTGAAATTATTAATTAACTAATCATGATTTCCTCGCCCCCCTTCCGCGGGTATATCCCATTGAATGTGTAAAAATGGTCCAACGTTATCTCGTATGTGTACGTCAATATGGTATTCATTGCTTAGAGTAAAACTTGTAGTTTATTTTGACAGATAACCTCAGTCACTCGAGCGCATTTTCCGATTTTCGTCTCTCTCACTTGCCCCTCTTGGCCTTACCCCCACTCCTTGTTCAGCATAAATTCGACAACTATAGAACCCATCATTGACAATCGCACTTGACCGTAACTAACAATTTTTTTTAGCGTTAATAATATTTTACTATTGTTCACAATTGGATTATCTATGCAATTAATTTTTTTCAGATTTTTCGCATCAATTTCTCCCGCCAATTATAGATCCTGTTTAACTTCCCGATCTCAGGGAAGTTATTGTTATGGATCGGAAAATCGAAATTGGAAATTTCACTTGATCTCCACGTTTTATGGCCCCTAGAAACGTTTCCAACCATTTTGAATGAGATGTTTGCCTGTGTGTACGTTTCTCGGTGTGTGTGTGTGTATGTGTGTGTGTGTGCATATTTTTTTTTTTTTTTTTTGAAAGAAAAAGAGAAAGAAGGAAGTCAACCTCCTTCCTCACACTTCCTTCTTTCTCTTTCCTTCCTCTTTTTCTTACTTTTTCCTTTATTGACCAAACTTACAAAATTAACAAATAAAACATAACGTGCAAAGGACAATACCCCTTGTCACATACAATACAGTTCGGTTGGTCTTCAGACCACGACGGAACATCTGCTGAGCAATACTTCGTTGTGTAGGGGACGATAGCCTTGGCTTCCTCAGTAGCGAATCCGTTCCGCTCGTTAACGGTAAGAAGATCCTCCGTTTACTCTGGATTTTTCCGCAACTGCTCCTCGCGGCGCAGCTCCTGCAAAACGTCCATTGCGAAGTCGCTTGTCGCGTTCCATGCCGCCTCTGATGACAGCATAACTTCCACAAGATTTCCACCGTTGATGGGTTTGCCTGCGCTATTTTCCCATACAGCTCGTTGGACGTCGAAACGCGGACACGTAAAGAGAACATGTTCCGCGTTTTCCTTCATTCTCGGACACTTTGGGCAATCCGGAGAATCCTCATGCTTAAATTTGTGAAGATATTCCCGAAAGCACCCGTGTCCTGAGAGCATCTGGGTTAGGTAGTAATTGATTTGTCCATGTGGTCGGTCAAGCCAAACATCTAGCTTCGGAATAAGTCGGTGAGTCCACCGGCCTTTGCTCGAGGCGTCCCACTGCAGCTGCCATCGCTGGATGCTGTGGTTTCGTTCTTCTGTCCTCAGTTCCACTGAGCTCAGCTCAGTTGATGTTTTGCGTGTGTAGAGTCGCCTACGCTCTTCCGCTAGCACTTCAAAAGGTAGCATCCCAGCAATGACACACACAGCATCGTTCGATACTGTGCGGTATGCGCTGGCCACTCTAAGGGCACTCAGCCTGTAGACTGGAACAATTTGCCGCCGAGATGCTTGGCTTCGTAATGCATCACTCCATATAGGAATACCGACGTGACAACTGATGATAGCAGGAGCCTTCTCCTCTGTTTTGGCCCTCCAACATTTGGCATAAGTCTTGCAAGAGCAGTCTTCACTGCTCCTGCCTTACTCCTTGCATGTTGAGCTTGCTGTCTAAAACTAAGTCGGGCATCAATCATCATTCCCAGGTACCGTATGTAGGGCTGAGAAATTATTTCGTGCTCACTGACTTGCAGTGTAATTGTCTCTATTTTCTTCCGGCTCGTAATGAGGAGTGCCTCAGTCTTATGCTCCGCAAGTTGTAACCCAATCGAGTCCATCCATTGTCGTATCTTGTTAAAAACATTCTCGAAAATGAGCTGGAGCGTGGAAAGGTGTTTGCCCACGATGACTATGGCTACGTCATCCGCAAAAGCTATGAGTTTGGCCCCCGCCGGTAATGCTATTTTGAGCAAGTCGTCATATACGATATTCCACAAAAGAGGACCCAACACTGAGCCTTGAGGTACCCCCCCAGTCACCCTATATGTTTTAGGACCAACCTCTGTGTCATATCTGAGTGCTCTGTCGGTAAAGTAATTACCTACCATCTTTTGCAAATATGCCGGTACTTGCAGCTTCGACAATGCCGCGAGGATGGGATCCCACCGTACCGAGTTGAAGGCATTTTTGATGTGCAGGGTAACAACCAAGCAATACTGCTTCGTACCTCCTTTCCATCGCCTGCCATCTATTGCTTTTTTGCTGTTTTGACCACCAGGTCTATAGCATCCAACGTGGATCGTCGTCGTCTGAAACCGTAGTGAGCTTCGGCCAATAGGGGTTCCACCACTGCCTCAATTCTCTGATGTATAATGCGTTCCAGGATCTTGCCCGCCGTATCCAGCATACCGAGTGGACGATATGATGATGGCTCGTCCGGTGGCTTTTTCCCCTTGGCGATAAGCACGAGTCTCTGTTGCTTCCATCTGCTGGGGAAAATACCTTCCTGGATGCATGTATTATACATTTCGAGGAACATGCCGGGTGCTGCATTGATGGCGGCTTTCAACGCTATATTTGGCACACCATCGAGACCGGGGGCCTTGTTGTTGCCCACTCTACTACAGGCCTGCAATAGTTCCTCAGCTGTAATCGGCGGTATTCCGTCGATAATAGCACCCTCCACCTGCTTTTCAGTCACACTCATTTGCTGGGGGAATAAGACTGAGACAATTCTCTCCAGGAGCCTAGGACAGGTTGGTGATGGCATCGGCTGGCTCTTGATCCGCGTCATAACCACCTTGTACGGTCTGCCCCAAGGATCCTTCTCCACTTCCTCCAACAGTTCGTTCCAGCAGTCTCGTTTGCGAAGCTTTATGGCCTTAGTAAGCTTACGCTTAGCGGCTTTAAACTCCACTTCGAGACTTTCGGGGTTAGACTTCTTCCTTGCGCGTTGCCAAGCTCTCCTCGCTGCGAAACATTCCCTGCGGAGGGTCGCGATTTCACCGCTCCACCAATACACCGGTGGCCGTCGGTTTCCACTAAATTTCCTGGGCATAGTGGCATCGCAGGCGTCGGTGACTCTCCGCATGGTTTCGTCTGCTTTTCCTGTGGCATTTTTACTGTCTGATCGGGCAGTCTTCAGTGCCATAAGGAAGGTGGCAATGTCAAATTTTCGCACATTCCAGCCGACTCCATTTGGTCTTTCCGATGTGGGTGCGGATCTCCAATCAACCGACACCTCCCAGAGTACTGCCTGATGATCACTGGCAGTGTAGATCTCGGATACTTCCCATGCACAGTTTCCTTTCATCAGGCTGCTGCTGACGAAGGTGAGATCTATACATGAGCTCGCTTGTCCTCTGCGAAATGTCGGTTTGTTTCCATCGTTCAAAAGGACAACATGTAGGGTCGACATGGCTTCCAGTAAAGCCCGTCCTCGTTGATTCGTCTCCTTGCTGCCCCAGTCGACTGCCCAAGAGTTGAAGTCTCCGGCAATTGCCACTGGGGAATGCTGTTTTGCATCCACGACGAGTCTATCTAGGAATGCTGTGAAGTCTTCATAGCAAAGGCTTGGTGGTGCATAGCAGCTATAGAGATAGATACCATTCACGTTGGCCACAACGAATCCAGACTGTTGGTCTCCGTCATATGCTTCAAGCGGCAGAGCAGCGCAGGACCAAATGATGGCTTTATTGCTAGTATCAGTAACCCAGTTTTGGGTATATAGGTTCCTGTAAGGTTCCGAAATGACGGCAACATCAATTTTCAGGTCTCGAACCGTCTGCGTCAGCAGATCGTGTGCTGTGGTGCAGTGAGCCAGGTTCACCTGTAACACCCGCACTATGACTGTGTACGGATCTTCTGGAGTGCACCTTGGTAGAATGGACATTTGATACTACCAGTTACATGGGCATTGTCTTTCGTGGGCTCCAGTTCTACGCATAGAACGCATTTTGGAGACGCTTTACAATTGGCGCCTCTGTGCCCTTTTTCGCCGCATTTGTATCACAGGTCTGATCGGTCAATGGAGCTCTTGCAATTGACGGCAAGATGCTCGTAGTGCCAACACTTGAAGCATTTGATGAGCCTTACCACTGTCACGATGCGAGCATATACCAGGCTTATTCGTATTTTACTACCCTTACTCAGTATATTTCTTGCAGTAGCGTCAGGGAGTACCACCGTAGCAGATTGTGTTCCTCTGTAGGCCTTGCGAAGAGACTTGATGGCACTCAATGAGATATCACTATCTGCGCCATCAGCTTTCCTCAGGGCATCAAGTATGTCTTCTTTGGTAGTGACGTCATCGAGGTCTTTGATTTCGAGTTCCTGTTGAGGTCCCTTATTGAACACCTTAGCTTCGTTTTGGAGGGCTCCAACTAGTGCCTTCTCCAGCTCAACACCTTCGTCCTTCTTTCCTCTCGCTAGAATTAGAAGAACATCTCCGGAGGCTGTTTTACGGATTTTGTCCACGCATGAGCTAGCCGCGTAGACACCTTGGTCTTTCTTTATACGTCCTAATATTTCAGCGTACGTATCCTTCCCCGTGGGACGAATAATTAGCGCATCAGGGCGGATTACTGCTTTCTTCTTCGTCCGAGGCTGATTCTGGTGTGTCTTCGCCACTTTTCCCTGCCTTTGGACCTTTGTCCAACTGGAACTTTCGCCCGTATCCGAGGTAACGTTCTGGATAGTAGGGTTTCGAACTACTCGGTCATTCTCCGTGGCCTCGGTTGAGTTGGCAGTCTCAGAGTTCTCCAAGGTCATTTCCTTCCTTCTTTTCACCTGTCGTGGAAGTTTTCTCTCCTCCAGAGGTGAGATATCTTTTCTCTTCGGCTGCCCACTTAGGTGAGGTGAAGTTTGGGCGTCAGTAGTCTGCACCATTGGTTGTGGGATCACTTTTTTGTCAAGTGCCACGAAACGGTCATAACTGCTTTTCATCTTATTGACCTGCAACTTAATGTGCTTGTGAACGTTTGCCTTCGGAGTGATATACTCCAACAAGTCTTTTAAAAGGTTATCAATCTTAACCATTTCAGCTTGCCTTTTCTTCAGAAGTTCTTCACTTGGGGTAGTAGACCCATCAGAGGCCAAGTGGTCCACCTCTTGAGGGCTGCAGCAGTCGGATCTCGACGAGCTCGAGCCTGCTTCGGCACTCTCACCCGCCGGTACTGGGGTATCCCTCCCCTGCACCGTAATCATTTTTCCAATGGTTGTACTGGCCATGGTTTCTTCTTTAATATGTAGGCTGTTATAGGGAGCCCACCCTTGGCACCCTTGGTTTCGGGAGTTAGGTTTCTCCCATGTGTGTGTGCATATGTGAGCAAAATTTTGTCGAACGATATCTCTGAGACAAATTATGCGATTTGGTTTTTTTTACACTCATTGGATAGCTTTCCGCCTAACTTAGGCCTGATTAGATTTTGAACATAATCGACCCAGCGATTTTATAGTTATCAACAAATGAATTGTTCATAACGCTGCGTCATGAGGCGGATTGAAGATACGGAAAAAATTATTGAATCAAATTTGTTCCACACACAAAAATACATATTCGTATAACTTTTTTTTTGTAACACCGATAGTTAGGTGTTATTAACAAATTCAGTTGTTTGGATCGCTATATCGCAAGAACGGTTAGAGATAGGCAACAATGTGTCAAATGAAAGTCGTTCCACACGTAAAAAATCACATTCGATGTTTTATGACTTCTTTGGCTTAACACTCATAGTTAATTGTTATTAACGAAATCCATTTTTTTCTATCACTCCATCGTAAAAATAATTCGAGATACAAAATAAAGTGTCTAATGAAAGTCGTTCCCCAAATAAAAATCCATATTTCATGTTGTATCACTTTTTTCACTAACACCGATAGTTAATAGTTATTAACAAAATGGATTGTTTATGTGGCTCGACTCTGAAAACGATTAGAGATACGAACCAAAGTGTCCAATGAAAGTCGTTCTACACAGAAAAATACACATTTGATGTTGTATCACTTTGTTGCCAACACCCATAGTTAATTGTTATTCACAAAGTGAATGGTTTATGTCGCTCTATTACGACAATAATTAGAGATACGAAATGAGTTGTTGAATGAAAATTGTTCCACACGTAAACGTACACATTTGATTGTTGATGACTTTTTATGCTAACACCCATAGTTTTTCCACATTGAATTGTTTATCTAACTCTATCGCAACACAGGATATATTTTTTGAACATCACTTTATATTTTAAGTATTATAAAATTTCACATATTTGGTAATTTTGAAAAGTTTAAAACGTTCACAATTTGAGACACAAACCGAAATTTTGTATATAACATATATGGGGGACCGATCGGGACGTTATTGGTTCGGCCCGTTGAGGGTCACACCCAAATCCCGTTTATTTCATAATTTGTTTTTGAAAAAACTACGCATACCAAAAGTTTATC